>JBBBDQ010001459.1:5100000-5105000 GCA_037127315.1 Ascarosepion bandense
TTGTGTGTATATTTATGATTCTGTGTGCATGTATATATATATATGTATGGATATATATATAAATATATGATTGTGTGTATATTTATGATTCTGTGTGCATGTATATATATATATGTATGGATATATATATAAATATATGATTGTGTGTATATTTATGATTCTGTGTGCATGTATATATATATATGTATGGATATAAATATATGATTGTGTGTATATTTATGATTCTGTGTGCATGTATATATATATATATATGGATATATATATAAATATATGATTGTGTGTATATTTATGATTCTGTGTGCATGTATATATATATATGTATGGATATAAATATATATGATTGTGTGTATATTTATGATTCTGTGTGCATGTATATATATATATATATATAAATATATGATTGTGTGTATATTTATGATTCTGTGTGCATGTATATATATATATATATATATATAAATATATGATTGTGTGTATATTTATGATTCTGTGTGCATGTATATATATATATATATATATATATATAAATATATGATTGTGTGTATATTTATGATTCTGTGTGCATGTGTATATATATATATATATATATATGTATGGATATATATATATAAATATGATTGTGTGTATATTTATGATTCTGTGTGCATGTGTATATATATATATATATATATATATGTATGGATATATATATAAATATATGATTGTGTGTATATTTATGATTCTGTGTGCATGAATATATGTATGTATGGATATATATATAAATATATGATTGTGTGTATATTTATGATTCTGTGTGCATGAATATATGTATGTATGGATATATATATAAATATATGATTGTGTGTATATTTATGATTCTGTGTGCATGTATATATATATATGTATGGATATATATATATATAAATATATGATTGTGTGTATATTTATGATTCTGTGTGCATGTATATATATATATGTATGGATATATATATATAAATATATGATTGTGTGTATATTTATGATTCTGTGTGCATGTATATATATATATGTATGGATATATATATAAATATATGATTGTGTGTATATTTATGATTCTGTGTGCATGTATATATATATATATGTATGGATATATATATATAAATATATGATTGTGTGTATATTTATGATTCTGTGTGCATGTATATATATATGTATGGATATATATAAATATATGATTGTGTGTATATTTATGATTCTGTGTGCATGTATATATATATGTATGGATATATATAAATATATGATTGTGTGTATATTTATGATTCTGTGTGCATGTATATATATATATGTATGGATATATATATATATAAATATATGATTCTGTGTATATTTATGATTCTGTGTGCATGTATATATATATGTATGGATATACATATAAATATGATTGTGTGTATATTTATGATTCTGTGTGCATGTATATATATATATATATATGCATTTATATATAAATATATGATTGTGTGTATATTTATGATTCTGTGTGCATGTATATATATATGTATGGATATATATATAAATATATGATTGTGTGCATGTATATATTTATAAATATATGATTGTGTATATTTATGATTCTGTGTGCATGTATATATATATATATATATATATATATGTATATATATATAAATATATGATTGTGTGTATATTTATGATTCTTTGTGCATGTATATATATATATATATGTGTGTGGATATATATATAAATATATGATTGTGTGTATATTTATGATTCTGTGTGCATGTATATATATATATCTGGATATATATATAAATATATGTGATTGTGTATATGTTTATGATTCTGTGTGCATGGATATATATATAAATATATGTGATTGTGTATATATTTATGATTCTGTGTGCATGGATATATATATATATAAATATATGTGATTGTGTATATGTTTATGATTCTGTGTGCATGGATATATATATATAAATATATGTGATTGTGTATATGTTTATGATTCTGTGTGCATGGATATATATATAAATATATGTGATTGTGTATATGTTTATGATTCTGTGTGCATGGATATATATATAAATATATGTGATTGTGTATATGTTTATGATTCTGTGTGCATGTATATATATATATGATTGATTGTGTATATTTATGATTCTGTGTGCATGTATATATATATATATATGATTGTGTATATTTATGATTCTGTGTGCATGTATATATATATATGATTGTGTGTATATGATTCTGTGTGCATGTGTATATATATATATGTGTGTGTATATTTATGATTCTGTGTGCATGTATATATATATGATTGTGTGAATATTTATGATTCTGTGTGCATGTATATATATATATATATATATATATGATTGTGTGTATATTTATGATTCTGTGTGCATGTATATATATGATTGTGTGTATAATTATGATTGTGTGCATGTATATATATCTGTATATGATTGTGTGTATAATTATGATTGTGTGCATTGTGTATATATATATATATGATTGTGTGTATAATTATGATTGTGTGTGTATATATATATATGATTGTGTGTATAATTATGATTGTGTGCATGTGTGTGTATATATATATATATATATATGATTGTATAATCATGATTGTGCATGTATATATATATATATATGATTGTGTCTATAATTATGATTGTGTGCATGTATATATATATATATATGATTGTGTGTATAATTATGATTGTGCCTGTGTATATATATATATATATATATGATTGTGTGTATAATTATGATTGTGCATGTATATATATATATATTTATATAACTGTGTGTATAATTATGATTGTGCATGTATATATATATATATTTATATAACTGTGTGTATAATTATGATTGTGCATGTATATATATATTTATATAACTGTGTGTATAATTATGATTGTGTGCATGTATAGATATATATATATATGATTGTGTGTATAATTATGATTGTGTGCATGTATATAGATATATATATATATGATTGTGTGTATAATTATGATTGTGTGCATGTATATATATATATATATATATGATTGTGTGTATAGTGGTATGATTGTGTGCATGTATATATATATATATATGATTGTGTGTATAATTATGATTCTGTGTACATGTATATATATATATATATATGATTGTGTGTATAATTATGATTCTGTGTGCATGTATATATATATATATATATGATTGTGTGTATAATTATGATTCTGTGTGCATGTATGTATGGATGTATATATAAATATATGATTGTGTGTATATTTATGATTCTGTGTGCATGTGTTTGTATATATATATATGTATGTATGGATATATATATAAATATATGATTGTGTGTATATTTATGATTGTGTGTGCATGTTATATATATATATATATATATATATATATGGATATATATATAAATATATGATTGTGTGTATATTTATGATTGTGTGTGCATGTATATATATATTATATATATATATATATGTATGGATATATATATAAATATATGATTGTGTGTATATTTATGATTCTGTGTGCATGTATATATATATATATGTATGGCTATATATATATAAATATATGATTGTGTGTATATTTATGATTCTGTGTGCAGGTATATATATATGTATGGCTATATATATATAAATATATGATTGTGTGTATATTTATGATTCTGTGTGCATGTATATATATATATGTATGGCTATATATATATAAATATATGATTGTGTGTATATTTATGATTCTGTGTGCATGTATATATATGTATGGATATATATATAAATATATATGATTGTATGTTTATGATTCTGTGTGCATGTGTATATATATATATATATAAATATATATAAATATATGTGATTGTGTATATTTATGATTCTGTGTGCATATATATATATATATATATGATTGTGTATATTTATGATTCTGTGTGCATATATATATATATATATATGATTGTGTGTATGTTTATGATTCTGTGTACATGTATATATATATATATATATATATATATATATGATTGTGTGTATATTTATGATTCTGTGTACATGTATATATATATATATATATATGATTGTATATTTATGATTCTGTGTACATGTATATATATATATATGATTGTGTGTATATTTATGATTCTGTGTGCATGTATATATATATATATATATATATATGATTGTGTGTATATTTATGGTTCTGTGTGCATGTATATATATATATATATGATTGTGTGTATATTTGATTCTGTGTGCATCTGTATATATATATATATGTATGGATATATATATAAATATATGATTGTGTGTATATTTATGATTCTGTGTGCATGTATATATATATATATATATATGTATGGATATACATATAAATATATGATTGTGTGTATATTTATGATTCTGTGTGCATGTATATATATATATATATGTATGGATATATAAATATATATAAATATTTATGATGTTGTGTGTATATTTAAAGATTCTTTATGTGCTATGTATATATATATATATATATATATATATATATATAAATATATGATTGTGTGTATATTTATGATTCTGTGTGCATGTATATATATATATATATGGATATATATATATATAAATATATGATTGTGTGTATTTATTTATGATTCTGTGTGTGGCATGTGTGTATATATATATATGTATGGATATATATAAATATATATATAAATATTTATGATTGTGTGCATGTATATATATATATGTATGGATATATATATAAATATATATGATTGTGTGTATATTTATGATTCTGTGTGCATGTATATATATATGTATGGATATATATATAAATATATATGATTGTGTGTATATTTATGATTCTGTGTGCATGTATATATATATATGTATGGATATATATATAAATATATATGATTGTATGTTTATGATTCTGTGTGCATGTGTATAGATATATATATAAATATATATAAATATATGTGATTGTGTATATTTATGATTCTGTGTGCATATATATGTATATATGATTGT